>OX038895.1:18069818-18071675 GCA_943789525.1 Agriphila geniculea
TTTAATGCGGTTCACCACCTCACTTAATTCATTTTTGTCCCGGCAGCCTATAATCACTTTTTGATTTTTCGCCTTACGTATTTTGTCGATTTTCCGACCTTCTTTCGTGGCGTCCACCGCGCGCCTCACTCTCTCGAGGACCTCCCCGCTGGTCTCCTCAGCGTCTTCGGAGGTCACAGCTACAGAGTGAAGCGCCGGTGTCGGGCGGTGTTTAGGGGCTGCGGCGACAGCAGCGTATGAGGGCTTACGCTCTGGGGTCGTTTCTGTAGGCTGTTGGAGTGCATTAATACCATCCATGATTTCTCCCAGTCGTACTGCTACTAGTGTTTGTGGACTTTCATTTTCGTCAAAACCTAGATTATCTCTTATATTTTGGACGTCGCATTTGATATGTCCCATATCAATTTCATTTTTGTCAAACCGATTTTCCAAACTTTCTTTGGTTTCGTCCACTATTTCTTTGATGTCAGTTACAGGAAGCTTTTTGATCTCTTCATGTAACTTGCACACATTGTTGTTAGCCACATCCGCGGTTTTGAAGATGTCATCTAGCCTTTCGGAGTGCTTGGTGTTAGTGTAAGCAATGTCGCCTAGGCTACACTCTATTTCGGCTAGTTTGTCCATCACCACTTTTATGTCCTGGCTAGATGTTGCTGCCGTTTGTGTGGCGGTTTGTTGCGGTGTGGCTTGAGCCGACTCCAGTCTCTTTTCAAGGTCTCCGAACCGGTTGCCCAGTTCAAAGAGAATGGTAAGGCTTCGGTCAGCGTTCTTTTCCAAGAAAGACTTAATGTCCCTCCGCATCTGCGGGTACTCCTTGATTTTCTCCGGAATATTTTCCATGATGAGCATCATTTCTTGGATCAGATCGCCGACCGAAGTGCCCTGAACAATGTGCGCTCTCTTTTTATACGACTCCATGACATCGATGGACCTCCGTTTACATTCTACACGCTTTATAAAGGTCTTTCCGGGGTCCTGTAGCCCGGTATAAGGCTCCATTGAGCCAGATGTTGGGGTTCCCGGGGTTTTCCTAGGGCTCTGGGGCTTCCCTGGTCTGCCTACTGGCGTGTGTACGAGTGCCATCTTTAGTACTAATGCGGATGGAATGCAAAGTGGGGAGCAGATCGTCTAAGTGTAGATTGTAAAGACAAAGTGTACAATTTGTATAAGTTGTATAGTGTAAATTTTGTATATAACAGTCAGTATATAGTGACAATGTGTAGGCGACCTGCGCTCAGTCAATTTTACAAGTAAGAATAAAATATAATTAGGTAAATTACCTAATTCCTAAGATTTTTGTTATAAGGATATAGAGTCGAGAAAAACGACTCTACGTCTCTACCTTTTAGATTAAGTTGTAAGAGGTGGCAAAATACACCTTCTATTCAAAACAAAACAATTTTAGGATTTTTTGCCGCAAAGTAATTAAAATTTTTCCTAAAAAACAAAATGGCGGCGCAATGGCGGCTCCGACCGAGTCGCGTCTTAGGGGGCGATTGTAGCCCTTAAGGGGTTCTATAACTGGAAACCAAGCCCGTCTCTCTAGGACCAATAGTTTCGGAGTTATCCCACGGGTAAATTCCGGGTAAATCGTACCCTATTCGGGTAAATTGCCCGTATCTCCGAAACTATTGGTCTCCTAGAACCGGGACTTTGGATATTCCCATAGAGGGGCCGAAGACCTATCGGACTGTAGGGTCACCTCAAAATAAATTTTAAGGTGGCGTTAGGGTAAATTTACCCTATCAGTTGGAAAGAGGTCTCTCCGGCAACCCCTATGGGAAAATCCCCAGCCCTGTAGCCCAAATAGTTTAGGAGGTACGACCGTTCAAAGTTTTTCAAAATGGCGTCCAAGAT
>OX038896.1:0-25955 GCA_943789525.1 Agriphila geniculea
TTACCCTGTGGGGCACACACGGGCCTTTGGCCTAAATAAAATAAAAATAAAGAATACAAACGTATTATATTATTATGCTTCTATGTAGGTAAGGTACACCACCCTACCTCACATTTTTTACAATCACACAGATAATGTGAAAAATATATTTTTTCTGCCGGTCGGTACATAATATATTTTAATTATTTGAACCCAAATTTCCATAGAACTATTTTTATATGTATGTAAATTGCGTAAAATAAAATGATTAAATATGAAAGAGAATGTTGTGAATTCTTTTCACCGGTAGAGGGCGCTGCATCGTCGACATCGCGACGCGGTACAACGCGGTGTCGAAACGTGGCCGATTTTCTATAAACGAGACACAGGTGCCGGGTGGGCGGGGGGGATAAGTGATTCGAGTTTTTTTAAAACATTTTTTTTAGGGATTTTAAGCGTCGCTTTCGGGTCGTTGTAATTGTTTTATTGTAGTCGGTTACGCGTTTTTGCCGTAGGTATTTTTGGTGTGTTCGATTGTGCGATTGAAATGGAAAACACACATTGTCATGATCAGCCGGTGATGCGGATAGCGGATGCTAGATGGCGGGGGGGGTAGGTTTCCTTCGATATGTTCAAAAAAAATATTGATATAATCGAAATCTAAATGTTTGTAAAAAAATTCTAGTACTTATCGTAAACTTGAACGCTGATTGGATAATCTAATAAATTTTAGCTTTTTGCACAACCACATTGACAAGACTGCCGTAAGTACAGAACTTTGTTGGCTCTGTGTAGAAAAGGATTTAAAAATCTAAATTGTCTGCACTGATCGAGCCCGGCGGCGGCACTCACTCATCGTACCTACTTCAATGTCTCTCGATTGATTTGTTGTGAGCACTCAGTTTCAACAAACTCAAAAAAACCGGTCAAGAGCGAGTCGGACTCGCGCACCGAGGGTTCCGTACCATCATAATTGCACCATTAAACCACACCGCAGAGTAGAATAATATAATTAGTATTGCAGTTTTGGGTCAGCGCCATCTCTTGACCGATAGTGGAACTAATGTTAACAGTTTTAGAAATTTGATAATTTCTAAAAAAGTATGCTATACTGAGACATCGTTTTATTTTTCCTGTAATCTTTATATAAATTGCTATCACATAGAATTATTTCGAAAACTATGACGTCTAGAAAAAAAAGAAAAAAAGATTAAAAACGTGCAAACGGCGCTCTTTCATATGATACCCCACATGCCCTAGGAGCTCCACTTCAAATTTTTAAGACCCCTTTTCAGGCCCTGTTGTAAAAAACTTTTTAGTATGGTTATGGTGCAAATCAATATAATGATAAAATTCGATATTTGAAATAATGACATAGTACCGTAATGGATACCACATCACTGAATACCACTATGAAGTATCTAGTTCAATCCTAGTTGAGTGCAATCTTTTCTTTGTGTTTTTTATTTTTGAGTTATCCTTTTTTAGGGTTCCGTACCTCAAAAGGAAAAAACGGAACCCTTATAAGATCACTTTGTTTTCCGTCTGTCTGTCTGTCTGTCTGTCTGTCTGTCTGTCTGTCTGTCTGTCTGTCTGTCTGTCTGTCTGTCTGTCTGTCTGTCTGTCTGTCTGTCTGTCTGTCTGTCTGTCTGTCTGTCTGTCTGTCTGTCTGTCTGTCTGTCTGTCTGTCTGTCTGTCCGTCCGTCCGTCCGTCCGTCTGTCTGTCTGTCAAGACCCTTTATCTCGGGAACGCGTGGAGGTATCGAGTTTAAATTAAAACCATAGACTAAAATCTATGGACTCTTGATGCTGTGAAAAAATCAAACTTTAAAGTTTACTCAAAAAAAAGTTACGCCTGTTTATGCTGTAAAAAACGCATATTTCGGCACTCTCAAGGGAATCAAAATTCATAGGGTACTTCCCGTTAACCTAGAACTTTGGCAATCAATATCGTCTTATTTATACTACACTTACAGGGAAAAATCTGAAAACTATACATTTGTAATAAAATCATAAAAAAAATTACATTAAAATACCCAGTCAATCATCGACGTTAAACAACGGTATGCGCTGTCATAATTTAACATCTAATTGACCTTTAAACTTGAAATGTGGTGATAATGTTTATTATACCAACGTACTGATCATTCTGTTTTTTTTTTTCTTTTAAATTCTCTAATTTTCCTATTACAACAAACCAACTTAATTTTGCGGTCAAACGAGTACCTAGCAGTCCTAGCACAGATAAGCCCCGCCCTTTAGCCATATATTTAAACACAATCCTAAAAGGTACCTACCAACCTACTTGATTGTCTTATACATTGTAGTATTATACAAACATAAAAAACCCTAAAAAACAAATATCACATTCAGTTAAGTTTTTTTTACACAATGTTTACCAAAATATTTGATACGACACCGCGCAACGCCATCTAGACTAATCTAAATAATACATTACTCGCAAAAAAGCACAACCCTTGCTTAATAAAAAATATTTTTAAATTAGTTCGACACAAAATATGCTAGATGGCGTACAGAACAATGAAGGTAGTCTTTTTAAACAACCCAGTATAAAGTAATTTAAAACAAAATAGTTTAAAAAAAAAACCGGCCAAGTGCGAGTCGGACTCGCGCACGAAGGGTTCCGTACCAAAAAACGGCAAAAAAAATTACGTTTGTTGTATGAGAGCCCCCCTTAAATACTAATTTTATTCTGTTTTTAGTATTTGTTATTATAGCGGCAACAAAAATACATCATTTGTGAAAATTTCAACTGTCTACCTGTTGTTGTTATTAATATCGAGCAAAAAAACAGCAAAAAAATCACGTTTGTTGTATGGGAGCCCCCCTTAAATATTAATTTTATTCTGTTTTTAGTATTTGTTGTTATAGCGGCAATAGAAATACATCATCTGTGAAAATTTCAACTTACTAGCTATCACGGTTCATGAGATACAGCCTGGTGACAGACAGACAGACAGACAGACAGACAGACAGACAGACGGACGGACAGTGGAGTCTTAGTAATAGGGTCCCGTTTTTACCCTTTGGGTACGGAACCCTAAAAATGAAAATGTTTTGAGAATGGTCATTGTACAAATACAATATAATGATAAAATTCGTCATTTGAATTAAAGACCCAGTAGCGTAGCGGATTACACTACATACTAACGATCAGTGAACACCATGTTCAAATCAACCAAATGTCACATTTTTGTTTTAAGTGTTTTTTACTTTGATTTATCCTTATTTATTAATATTATTAAAGAATATTAAAAAAAAAAACGACAAGAACATATATATACAGGGTCATTTTGAACTTACCATCCATCCATCCATCCATATATATACAGGATTAATAGTTAAAAAGGTGATTTTTTTAGGGTTCCGTACCCAAAGGGTAAAAACGGGACCCTATTACTAAGACTTCGCTGTCCGTCTGTCCGTCCGTCCGTCCGTCCGTCCGTCCGTCCGTCCGTCCGTCCGTCCGTCCGTCCGTCCGTCCGTCCGTCCGTCCGTCCGTCCGTCCGTCCGTCCGTCCGTCCGTCCGTCCGTCCGTCCGTCCGTCCGTCCGTCCGTCCGTCCGTCCGTCCGTCCGTCTGTCTGTCTGTCTGTCTGTCTGTCTGTCTGTCTGTCACCAGGATGTATCTCGTGAACCGTGATAGCTAGACAGCTGAAATTTTCACAGATGATGTATTTCTGTTGCCGCTATAACAACAAATACTAAAAACAGAATAAAATTATTATTTAAGAGGGGCATTCCCATACAACTGACATAATTCTTTTGCCGTTTTTTGGTACGGAACCCTTCGTGCGCGAGTCCGACTCGCTTCACTATCGCTACGCTAACTACGTATTTGATAGTCAGTGGTCTCGAACCTACAGATTTTTCGGTATTTCTACTGATATCGTAATATTCGTGATATTAAAAATCGTTTTCCAGTATTTCTACCGATAAAAAACCATTCAGAACTTAGCTCGTTTGTAAAGAAAACCCTATGGTGGTCCTTGTTATTTATGATTTTAATCATAATATACCGATTTTGAGTACGAATACTGGCTATCTTACCTCTAACTGCCTGAACACAACAATTTTTAAATTGTTATTATGGTGTCAGACTTAGGTCGCTCTGATTGAAGCCTACGGAGCCTAAGAAGAGATTTTTGGAAACATTTTCATTCCAGAAATATCCACTCACATGATCGGCGGTCAATTTTTGCCGAAACGAGACTATCGAGACGTGATTCACGGATATATAATTCATCCAAAACGACAGACCGTCAAAAAAGTTTTGTCTCGTTTTAACGCATTAAACTGTGCGCCTATTTTAATGTTCCTGCCTCTTTCTTACTATCCGACGGTCATTTCATTTATATACATATTATCACTCCTTTGTGCAGCCGTTCACATACGAGCTACTGACAGTTGAAAGTGACAACTTATTGACAACTAGGAACGTACACTTTTGCTCAACAGTTTTTTTTGCTTATTTGATGATATTTACTGTGTTAACAAATACCTTTTGTACTCCTCAATTTAATAAATAAACATACTGCGGGCGGGTGGTAATTTTTTTGGAAAATATAACACTTTTACGTGGTCTTTTCAGCTATCAAAATCGAAGTGCCCGTCTACGCCCCACGGGCCACGTCTCAAAAGTAGTTTTGTTCGTAGTTTATGGACAATAAACTACAGGAAATAACGTTTTAAATGTTGTTTTGTTATCTTAAGAACCCATCCGAAGCATAATATCTGCCAAATTGCGGTGAACGTCAAAATGGCGGGATAACGCCTAGTTTTTGCAATATTTCATGGCTAGGATATAGTGCCATTTTGGTGCCGTTTGGTTGGCCTATGTTAAAAAAATAGTGCCATTAATAGTTTCAAAGATATTAAGCATTGTAGGTTGTCCGGCCATTTTGATATCAAGACCGCCTGGTTTTTGCAATATTTCATGGCTAGGATATAGTGCCATTAATAGTTTCATAGATATTCAGCATTGTTGGTTGTCCCGCCATCTTGATATCAAAATGGCGGGATAACCACCGGCAATCCATAATTAGTTGTCGGAACGTTTTAATAAACACATACAATTTTAGTGCGTTTTAGTGCCTTTATGATTAAACAATTATTATTAATTTATAATTTCTAATTATGAAATAACATGAGTTTATAATACATCTTCGGAATCTCCTGCATAATAAAACATAGCAAAGTGCTGATTATATAATATTATTGCTCTTATAATTTGTCAAGGAGTATATCAAAATGGCGGGATAACCACCGGAAATCCATAATCAGTTGTCGGGAAGTTTTAACAGACACATTCTAGTTTCTATGTATGAAATAACATGAGTTTATAATACAGCTTCGGAAACTCCTGCATGTGAGAACATACCAATGTGCAGATTGCCTATATAATTTTATTGCCCCTATAGTTTGTCAAGGAGTCTGGTCGTACTGGTTTGTTCCCGTGCGTTTCAATCGAATACATTACTAGAACTACAAGAATCAATACATTACTAGACTTACCATAAAAATATTAAACCTTTTCAATTATGTAAGTACTTACGTACGGGAACAAACCCGTACGACCTGACTCCTTGACAAATTATAAATATTATTAATTTATAAAATTATAAATGAAAAATAATGGTTTAATCGTAAAGGCACTAAAACGCACTAAAATTGTATGTGTTTATTGAAACGTTCCGACAACTGATTTCAAGATGGCGGGACAACCAACAATGCTGAATATCTTTGAAACTATTAATGGCACTATATCCTAGCCATGAAATATTGCAAAAACCAGGCGGTATCCCGTCATTTTGACGTTCACAAATTGGCGGACGATTTTTAAATGATTGCAGTTTCAAAAGTGAGAGAGGTTCGAATTGTAATGGTCGGATAAATTTGTACCAGGTATCTAGGTGGGTTTTTCTAAAGGGCAGGTTGTCTCACGGATCACGGGAAGCGATTTGTTTTGTATAGAAGTACATGGATATAGTGTTTTTTTTTTATTCGCAATTTGTAATAGGCTTGTGGCAACACTATAGTTTCCCTGCCGACGCCGCTCGGCAGAGCAGCGCTGGCATCGCCACCGCGCATGCGCGAGACGCGCGGAGCGGGGCGAGGGGGGATCGATCTACCATTATGGTCGAGAGCGTCGCTTGCGTCTGGGAAGTGTTTAATCATATTGTCAGTTTAATTATTATACCTAGAATCTAACGCTTTCTGTATTCAACTCGTGTGAGCATAAATATAATAATCAGTCATAAACAATAACTGGAGTCGTATCATTTTATTCAACGCACGCATCCACCAAAAACTGGTGACCACCGACGCTTACTCACACGCCGGCCAAATTGAAGACAGCGAGTTCCCACAAGACAATTTCCCACAAGGCCATTCTCCAACAAAAATACTCTGCAGCCAGGGGACACGGTCCCGCAGCACTTCAATCAAAGAGGACGAGCGGGCGCACATTTCCGTGCTCCCGGCGACGCCACGTGCGCCGAAGCAGACCGGACATCGCAGGGGGCGAAGCCCCGTGTCAGTCGCCGTGCTTCAGGCGCCGACGCAATAAGCGCTCTCTACCCACTAGTAAAATAGTGACTTTGTGCTTATATCAGTGTACCGAGTCATAAGTGTTTCGTTCGGGTCCGCCATATTGCACCGTGCATCGGGCCGGGCGATTTTCATATGCCATTGACGGTGGCGCCAAGACGGAAGCAGCGGGAACGGAGCGGCTAAACTCGGAAGTTCCAGAACGAGTGAATGAACTGTAATATTCCGGACGAACTAGTCACTGTGAACATTCATTCGAACTTCATTCCATTCGTTCGTGGCATAAAGCCATTTATTCAAATACGTCAAAATATCGTAAATTTTCAATCCTTGTTTTGTTTAATTTGTTTATTTGTTATCGTTCGCAAAATTTCCTCGATTGCTTGTGTATGTGCACGTATAAAACGTTATTAGAGGCAAGGTTTTATATGTTTTTGCCTAAATTTTATATAGTTCGCTCGTTTAAAAATATTTTTGTGACTAACAAAAATTGCATTTCTATTGTTTTGCCACAAACGCTTTATGTAAAAGGGAAGTACAGTGTACGTTTTATTTTTAACATTGTGTGCCATTATCTTTTACTAACACCATGTCCGATCATGAAAAATCGCTTATTGATTTGGAGGAAGGGTTTGTCGGAGGTGAAGGTTCACAGGTATGTAGAGTGTCCATCCGCACTCCCCCATTCTGCCCAGACAAGCCTTTGCTGTGGTTTGCCAGCCTGGAAGCACAATTTAAGATCAACAATATCACACAAGAGAGCACCAAATACAGCTATGCAGTGGCACACCTGGACATCAGCTGTACTCGTGAGGTCGAGGATATAATATGTGACCCTCCAAAGTCCGTGCCGTACACTACATTAAAAAATGCTATCGTCTCCCGTTTTTCAGTGTCCTATGAAGAGAAGATACGGATGCTTTTAGAAAAGGAGCAAATCGGTGACCGAAAGCCCTCTTCTTTCCTGAGACATCTGCGCTCCCTCGCCGGCCCAGCTTTTCCGGAGCAACTTCTCCGGAGCATCTGGTCCAGCAGACTGCCTCGACAGGTGCAACTTATGCTTACTACACTGTATTTTTCTCCGTGGGGGGGTGATGTGGCAACACTATAGATTCCCTGCCGGCGCCGCTCGGCAGAGCAGCGCTGGCATCGCCACCGCGCATGCGCGAGACGCGCGGAGCGGGGCGAGGGGGGATTGATCTACCATTATGGTCGAGAGCGTCGCTTGCGTCTGGGAAGTGTTTAATCATATTGTCAGTTTAATTATTATACCTAGAATCTAACGCTTTCTGTATTCAACTTGTGTGAGCATAAATATAATAATCAGTCATAAACAATAACTGGAGTCGTATCATTTTATTCAACGCACGCATCCACCAAAGGTTGATTTTGAAGAGTTACAGTACAATGTGATAATAGTGATTTAAACATAATTAATGTAGACGCTTCATTTGGTGGAGCTACACGTCATGATGCCCATATTTGGAGAATATCAGAAATACAAAGACATATCCGACGCCTTCGTTGGTGTGTACTGTACCTATATAGTGTAACAGACAACAGTACTAACTTACTACTATTTTATTATTGAGCAAATTACCATTGTTATAAATCAATATGCAATAAAATTATTCACATTAATTTTGCAGGTGATTCGGCCACGGCTTTTAACTGCGATTATCAAATGTTGTACCTGTTAGTGAAGAAGATAATTAATTACACCAATGTTCACCGCCTGACAGGGAATGCACTGGAGCGTTGAATCGGTGTACAATACTGAAAGCTCGTTGGAGGTGTTCGCTAGCAACAGAAAGGTAAGAAAACCATAATAATATAATAGGTACATAACCTTAAATATGTTAATAATTTTCAATCTTTCTTTGTTTATGTATTACCTACTAGGTATACCTAGATTTTGGTGTCATTAGCCATATTAGATTCTAAACTTCTAATTAAGTACCTTACCTACCTACCAAGGTATAATTAATTAATTACAAAAACTTAACTAACCGTTGTCCATACAGCTAAAATATTTATTAATAACATTAGTTCTTAGTCTATTATTGATTAGACTAGTGAGTGAATCATATTTGCTCCTTTAACTTTAACGTTTTGCTTTAGGTGCCGGTCCTTATAAAGCTGCATTATTCACCAGTGGCAGCAACGAAGAAAGAAACCAATGCATGCCATATGCTGCATTAGACATATAGCACAAAGAGGCAACACTTCATTCACTCAGCTGATGGCAGAAGAGGTGGCTCCGAGCATAGACTGAGACGTGCCCGAGCATAGGACACAATAACTAAAATAAAGGAAACTGATGTCGAGATCCTCAAATCAAATTGTTCAGATTGTGCAGCATATTTCTCTTCCTATCGCATAACTCTTATCTTTTCTGACATTATGAACTACTTGTAGCTTTATAGTTACCTCTAAAACGCAGAGTGCGCCTGCACAAAATAAAGTGACTAACAGAAGTTACGCTTAGTACTACGAGCGCTCGAGCATTGCACACACACAGACAGCTCTCACCGCTACGTCCCGTACTCGGAACTGGTTTGAGATTCCGCTTATAGTGTCGGTGAGAGTTGTCCATGTGTGTGTCGCTCAAGCGCACAAGTGCTAACCTTAACTAGGTACTCTCCTATGTTGTGATGCCTGCCCTGGGTTTGGCATGTATACAAAAATGTAAAAATAATAAAAATCAAATACAAATCACTTGTTTTTATTTCACTTTTTTGTATGTACTAGGTATGTTTTATTAACAATTTATTAATTGCAGGGGTAAACCCAAATATCTTTTTATAGATTAATGTTAAGAAACACTCCACTATCTGTTTCTGAAGAAATGTTTCTTATGGAAGGACTAAATGACTCTTTTTAACAATGATGACTTTTCCTTCGACAATGAGGTACTGCTTCTTGAACTTCGGTATAATTTCATTTAAATGATCCTCGCAATCACAACAGTAGTTAAGTACCTACTGTAATTATTGTTTGCCATTCGTTAGGTTTTCTGTAGTAGGTACCTATTAACATGCCGATACCATTCTTCTAGCAGACGGATAGGGGTTAGTTTAGTAGGTACTGCTGCTGTTCTTCAGACATTTACCTACTAGGTTAGGTAGGTGGACACTGTTTTCTTGCCATTTTAACAATAGATATATTGTTAAAATATGTGAGGCTAGCTAGGTTAGCCAACATTAGTGGTGTGATGAGCGACTCGAGTCAAATAACCCGAGTACTAGACGTGAGGCGTATTTATTGTAACAGTTAAAAATAACAGATAATTAAATGTAACTGTTACGAGCGCTATGAAATAACTGTTGTTCAAAGGAACAGGCGAAACAGACTGTTCTCGCCGTCTTCACTGTTCCCTGTACCGAGCTGTTATATCAGAGTAACAACCTGTTGCCATTGTTCCGCCTGTTACGTGGAACAAGCGCTTTCTTACTCTAACATATATGGAAAGAAAAGAGACAAAGCTTGTTATTTTTATCTGTTATATAAACCGACCATATCAAAAATACATTCGACTTTGTAAATTAGTCGTGTTATCTGTTCCTGTGTTTGTTTATGGCATTTTTTGTTTTTTGTGGCAATAGAGTTTGTCTGTTTTGCCAATGTTATGTTAAAAGGTAGGTAAACAGGCTGAATTAAATAAAACTATTTTAATTTTATTGATATTCTAAAGGATGTTTAAGCACTTTATTATTTACGTGGAATGGATGCATTCTTAAAGCAAATTAGGATATGCGGATAGGAAATGGGACATCTAGTGCTGCCAGGGAGTTAAGGAAAAGATCAGGGTTCCCAGATTGGGGGTTTTTTGTAGTAAAAATTTCCTTGAAAATTTTCCTGCAGTAGACTTAATTCACCTGGTATTTCATCATCACCATTTATGTCTCCACTGCTGGGGCACAGGCAATGACCGGAAGAACAAAATGATGTAGAGAAGGTAGGAAAACATTTGACTAGTGATCATTAGTTAAAAAACACAGGTGCAAGCGATTTTCGACCTTACTGACTTTCTAACGTCAATATGGTCGGAAATCGCATGCACTAGTTTTTAACAACAATCTATTTTTCTTTTTATTATTTGAACTTATTTTGTAAATTTATGATAATTACTGCCATCTATCGCAATTTAAGTAAAATGCTTAGTGAAAGTAATACTGAAAGCAACTTCATTAGGTGACATGATGGTTCACTCAATACAAACAAGATGTCGCATGTGTGCCGTAACTGCCGTAATGGAAAACATATTTTATAAGATTAGGATTTTACATAATTGTAATAAAGTTAAGTCTTGCTTAACAGAAAAAAATAACAGTTTATGATCATTATAGATAAAAACAACAAGCTTCGTCTCTTTTCTTTATGTAAGTAGTCCTAAGGTTAGAGTAAAGAAACGCTTGTTCCACGGACGGAACAGGAGGAACAATGGAAGCTTATTGTTACGACTCTTATTTTTGTAACAGGGTGTTGGAACTGTTATTTTAGTGTAACAGGAACAGTTGTGACAGGTAGGCAATTTACCCTGTTACAACCCATGTCTACAGTGGGTACAGTATGGGGCATGTATCTTGAAATTTTTTCGACGTAGTGGGGATAAGTTCGCGCATGTGCTCTTGTGAGCGACCAATAGCGCGCGCTTCTCTCCCGCCGCCCACGCCCCTCACCGCTACACATCCCCAAAATACGCGTTCCGTGCAATCCCCACCCGATTTCAAGATACTTGCCTCGTACTGTAACTCCAGTTACTTCTCCAGCCCGTCAAACTCGGGTTTTACTCGTGTTCTAGCCCGGGATGACTCGGTCGGTCGGTCAGTACACTACACACACGAAAAAATGTATGAGTCAAGTTGCGTACAGCTCCCGCAAAATGACTTGACCCAAATCATAGACAATGGGGCTTGCGCAGTAGGAATTTTCAGTACAAAAATTGTAGTGCGCAAGTCACGTTATACTAAAATTTAGGTCAAGTTATTTTCCGCGAGCTGTATGCACCACGCGGGCAGAACTCGACCCGAGCGAGCCCGAGTCACAACACAATTAATAATTATACCAATAAACAGCTATAAGTACCTACACCACTATTTATTAACAATAAACAACTTACTTTTTGTTTTATAATTCAAATCCTGATCTCTTTTAACCCCTTTACTTTGCCCTTTGCCGTTGCAACGGCAAACGAGTCGGTTTGGTTGAATAGTTCATCAAATTCAAACAAAACCACATTATTTCAAAATATCGCATCGTCGTCGTTTCAACTCAACTGAGTTGACCCGAGTTGAAGCCCGGGTTAGCATCGACATCAACTCGGGTGACCCGAGTTGATAATATTGCGACTATAGTCCATCACTAGCCGACATGACAGGCAGACTGACGTTGACATATCTGTCACTGTCTTCTTATTTTTGTTTTGGCAATCTACTTTCTTCTTGGAAGTAATTTTAGCCAGTGTCAAGTGTTGAATAGTTCAGTGGTAGATTGTTTCAGTTTACATTAGAATGCGGGTGCATCACATGCTAATGCTGCTTGGAGCATTTGGCACCAAGTATTATCAAGACAGTTTACTCGGTAAGTTCTGTAATTTAAAATTGCCGCGAAAACGGCACTTCATGTCAATTCAGATCCTTAAACTTTTTTACTTGTGGGCCGATTTAGATGAAACTTGGTTTTGGGTACTATTTCGAAAGCAAAACAGCAATGCAATGTTGAAAATATAAAAAATCCAAGATGGCGGCAAACTTTTTTGCTTGTGGGCCGATTTAGATGAAACTCGGTTATGGGTACTATTTCGGCAACAAAACAGCAATGCAATGTTAAAAATATAAAAAAATTCAAGATGGCGGCCAACTTCTTTGTTTGTGGGCCGATTTAGATGAAACTCGGTTTTGGGTACTGTTTCGAAAGCAAAACAGCAATGCAATGTTGAAAATATAAAAAAATCCAAGATGGCGGCCAACTTTTTTGTTTGTGGGCCGATTTCGATGAAACTCGGTTTTGTGTACTATTTCGACAACAAAACAGCAATGCAATGTTGAAAATATAATAAAATCCAAGATGGCGGCCAACTTCTTTGTTTGTGGGCCGATTTAGATGAAACTCGGTTTTGGGTACTATTTCGACAACAAAACAGCAATGCAATGTTAAAAATATAAAAAAATCCAAGATGGCGGCAAACTTTTTTACTTGTGGGCCGATTTAGATGAAACTCGGTTTTGGGTACTATTTCGAAAGCAAAACAGCAATGCAATGTTGAAAATATAAAAAAATCCAAGATGGCGGCCAACTTTTTTGTTTGTGGGCCGATTTAGATGAAACTCGGTTTTGGGTACTATTTCGACAACAAAACAGCAATGCAATGTTAAAAATATAAAAAAATCCAAGATGGCGGCCAACTTTTTTGTTTGTGGGCCGATTTAGATGAAACTCGGTTTTGGGTACTATTTCGACAACAAAACAGCAATGCAATGTTGAAAATATAAAAAAATCCAAGATGGCGGCCAACTTCTTTGTTTGTGGGCCGATTTAGATGAAACTCGGTTTTGGGTACTGTTTCGAAAGCAAAACAGCAATGCAATGTTGAAAATATAAAAAAAATTCAAGATGGCGGCCAACTTTTTTGTTTGTGGGCCGATTTCGATGAAACTCGGTTTTGTGTACTATTTCGACAACAAAACAGCAATGCAATGTTGAAAATATAAAAAAATCCAAGATGGCAGCCAACTTCTTTGTTTGTGGGCCGATTTAGATGAAACTCGGTTTTGGGTACTATTTCAAAAGCAAAACAGCAATGCAATGTTGAAAATAAAAAAAAATCCAAGATGGCGGCCAGCTTTTTTGTTTGTGGGCCGATTTAGATGAAACTCGGTTTTGGGTACTATTTCAAAAGCAAAACAGCAATGCAATGTTGAAAATAAAAAAAAATCCAAGATGGCGGCCAGCTTTTTTGTTTGTGGGCCGATTTAGATGAAACTCGATTTTGGGTACTATTTCAACAACAAAACAGCAATGCAATGTTAAAAATATAAAAAAATCCAAGATGGCGGCCAGCTTTTTTGTTTGTGGGCCGATTTAGATGAAACTCGGTTTTGGGTACTATTTCGACAACAAAACAGCAATGCAATGTTAAAAATATAAAAAAATCCAAGATGGCGGCAAACTTTTTCACTTGTGGGCCGATTTAGATGAAACTCGATTTTTAACATTGCATTGCTGTTTTGTTGTCGAAATAGTACCCAAAACCGAGTTTCATCTAAATCGGCCCACAAACAAAGAAGCTGGCCGCCATCTTGGATTTTTTTTATATTTTCAACATTGCATTGCTGTTTTGCTTTCGAAACAGTACCCAAAACCGAGTTTCATCTAAATCGGCCCACAAACAAAGAAGTTGGCCGCCATCTTGGATTTTTTTATATTTTCAACATTGCATTGCTGTTTTGTTGTCGAAATAGTACACAAAACCGAGTTTCATCGAAATCGGCCCACAAACAAAAAAGTTGGCCGCCATCTTGGATTTTTTTATATTTTCAACATTGCATTGCTGTTTTGCTTTCGAAATAGTACCCAAAACCGAGTTTCATCTAAATCGGCCCACAAGTAAAAAAGTTTGCCGCCATCTTGGATTTTTTTATATTTTTAACATTGCATTGCTGTTTTGTTGTCGAAATAGTACCCAAAACCGAGTTTCATCTAAATCGGCCAACAAACAAAAAAGTTGGCCGCCATCTTGGATTTTTTTATATTTTCAACATTGCATTGCTGTTTTGTTGTCGAAATAGTACACAAAACCGAGTTTCATCGAAATCGGCCCACAAACAAAAAAGTTGGCCGCCATCTTGGATTTTTTTTATATTTTCAACATTGCATTGCTGTTTTGCTTTCGAAACAGTACCCAAAACCGAGTTTCATCTAAATCGGCCCACAAACAAAGAAGTTGGCCGCCATCTTGAATTTTTTTATATTTTTAACATTGCATTGCTGTTTTGTTGCCGAAATAGTACCCATAACCGAGTTTCATCTAAATCGGCCCACAAGCAAAAAAGTTTGCCACCATCTTGGATTTTTTTATATTTTTAACATTGCATTGCTGTTTTGTTGTCGAAATAGTACCCAAAACCGAGTTTCATCTAAATCGGCCAACAAACAAAAAAGTTGGCCGCCATCTTGGATTTTTTTATATTTTCAACATTGCATTGCTGTTTTGCTTTCGAAATAGTACCCAAAACCGAGTTTCATCTAAATCGGCCCACAAGTGAAAAAGTTTGCCGCCATCTTGGATTTTTTTATATTTTTAACATTGCATTGCTGTTTTGTTGTCGAAATAGTACACAAAACCGAGTTTCATCGAAATCGGCCCACAAACAAAAAAGTTGGCCGCCATCTTGGATTTTTTTTATATTTTCATCATTGCATTGCTGTTTTGCTTTCGAAACAGTACCCAAAACCGAGTTTCATCTAAATCGGCCCACAAACAAAAAAGCTGGCCGCCATCTTGGATTTTTTTATATTTTCAACATTGCATTGCTGTTTTGTTGTTGAAATAGTACCCAAAACCGAGTTTCATCTAAATCGGCCCACAAACAAAGAAGTTGGCTGCCATCTTGGATTTTTTTATATTTTCAACATTGCATTGCTGTTTTGTTGCCGAAATAGTACCCATAACCGAGTTTCATCTAAATCGGCCCACAAACAAAGAAGCTGGCCGCCATCTTGGATTTTTTTTATATTTTCAACATTGCATTGCTGTTTTGCTTTCGAAACAGTACCCAAAACCGAGTTTCATCTAAATCGGCCCACAAACAAAGAAGCTGGCCGCCATCTTGGATTTTTTTTATATTTTCAACATTGCATTGCTGTTTTGCTTTCGAAACAGTACCCAAAACCGAGTTTCATCTAAATCGGCCCACAAACAAAGAAGCTGGCCGCCATCTTGGATTTTTTTATATTTTTAACATTGCATTGCTGTTTTGTTGTCGAAATAGTACCCAAAACCGAGTTTCATCTAAATCGGCCAACAAACAAAAAAGTTGGCCGCCATCTTGGATTTTTTTATATTTTCAACATTGCATTGCTGTTTTGTTGTCGAAATAGTACACAAAACCGAGTTTCATCGAAATCGGCCCACAAACAAAAAAGTTGGCCGCCATCTTGGATTTTTTTATATTTTCAACATTGCATTGCTGTTTTGCTTTCGAAATAGTACCCAAAACCGAGTTTCATCTAAATCGGCCCACAAGTGAAAAAGTTTGCCGCCATCTTGGATTTTTTTATATTTTTAACATTGCATTGCTGTTTTGTTGTCGAAATAGTACCCAAAACCGAGTTTCATCTAAATCGGCCCACAAACAAAGAAGTTGGCTGCCATCTTGGATTTTTTTATATTTTCAACATTGCATTGCTGTTTTGTTGCCGAAATAGTACCCATAACCGAGTTTCATCTAAATCGGCCCACAAACGAAAAAGTTGGCCGCCATCTTGGCTTTTTTTATATTTTCAACATTGCATTGCTGTTTTGTTGTCGAAATAGTACCCATAACCGAGTTTCATCTAAATCGGCCCACAAACAAAGAAGTTTGCCGCCATCTTGGATTTTTTTATATTTTTAACATTGCATTGCTGTTTTGTTGTCGAAATAGTACCCAAAACCGAGTTTCATCTAAATCAGCCCAATCAGTTTTAGTTTTTTAAAAATTGCGTTGGTATTTTCGTGTCAAAACAGTTCCAAAAACCGAGTTTCATCGAAATCGGCCCAAAAACAAAAAAGTTGGCCGCCATCTTGGATTTTTTAAATTTTCAACATTGCGTTGTTATTTTCATGTTGAAATAGTACCAAAAACCGAGTTTCATCGAAATAGGCACACAAACATGAATTTGATTATTATTATTAATTTTACCGTCTCGCCTGCGACCTCTAGCCATTTCAATAGAACAATTTCGTTTTTTTGGAAATCTGAAATGGTGCAGTATTTATGGTCACACTAGTTTTGTAAAGTAACATTTCCTATAGATTGAAATTCTTAAATTGAAATTCGGCGCCAAGGTCAAAATCGGAGTTGCCAAGATTGACACTTCTATTTATTACCACCTCACCGATGATAGCTGTGGGGCTACCGCCCCGCCCAAGTAGCGTCGACTTCGCCGTCGGCTTTATTTGACATATGGTTGTAATACATTGCTACTTTTCTTTGGTATGTTTTTATTATATTATTTTATTACTAAAAAGAAGTAGCAATGTATCTCATCCTTCTGTCAAATGAAGCCGACGGCGAAGTCGACGACACTTGGGCGGTGGGGCCCCTGTGGGGCTACCGCCCAAGTAGCGTCGACTTCGCCGTCGGCTTCATTTGACATATGGTTGTAATACATTGCTACTTTTCTTTGGTATGTTTTTATTATATTATTTTATTACTAAAAAGAAGTAGCAATGTATCTCATCCTTCTGTCAAATGAAGCCGACGGCGAAGTCGACGACACTTGGGCGGTAGGGCCCCTGATTAGCATTATTTTAGATATTTAATTAAATCAAAAGAGTAAGTTCTGTTTTATATTACAATTATTATGTGTCATTCTAAATTAATATTTAAATGGTATATATTCGACTTCCCATTCCGAATCCTTAATTTTGATACACTACTTGATTGGTAACGTACATATTACGTAGTCCTACTATCGTGGTATTATTGTTTAGTAATGGCAATTGTGCGAACGAGACACCGACCTCCACCTGGTGTCGTCTCATTCACACAGTAGTGCCTTCAGTCAATGTCGTCGATAGAATTTCAACTCTATAAACAATTTCATAAAGTTTAATTTCTTTTAAACGATAGGTGAAAATTTTTGTGGAGTACTCACTCCCTATTATAAACCTCCTTGGTGACTCATAACTCTTAGCGCCATCTGTGTCCAGTAAAGAAACTAATTTTGTACATGACTTACATACATTGTTTTCCTATATTCAGCTATCTACTGGTATATGTATTAAATAACTACTTTGTTAAATAAAGGCATTAATATTAAGTTCAAGTAGTACACACAGAAATACAGTTCCAAGTGCTTCTTCTTTTTTTGTACTAAAGAGTTCTTCAAACGAAACTTACGAAAAATGAAAAATTTTGAAACTTCCGTTAAGGGCATTATAGACAATGCGACTGGTCGCGGTAGTATCTCGATGTAGTTGGAATGAAGGAAGCAAGTTGTGATAATTGTCTGACATTATATAGACCATGGACAATTGTTTTACTGAACAAATCACTGGGTATGATCACCGGTTTTGACTAATTTCAAATAAAATACTAAAATAGGTATTAGGTATACTGCAATAGTTAGAAAGAAATCTGTTCATAGATATTAATAATAATAAATGTTTATTTAAATAATCTTACATCAAAATATAACAACTCAAGTCTAGATATGGGTACAGAAAGCTAGATGTAAATACAATACAATTACCTGGTAATTTGATATTTGAACGAATAATGATATAAATGCTAATATGTAACCATTTTATGTCAAGCTTTATTCACATAATAAATACTCATAATCGATAGATGAATAGATACAATTATATAATAATATTATATACTAAACAACTTAAGAAAATCTTAATTTGATTAACAAGTCGCGAAGACAACTTGTCGTATAATAGTCGCGAAGTGTGTAGTCGGCTTAACAAACGGATACGGTCGGTCCCGTCCAGTGTGACCAGATTCAGTATTTTAATACTTTTTCGGTATATTTTATCGACTTTTCCGAGCATCAGTATTTTTATAGGTATATTGGCGGAAGTTAGTATTTTCGGTATATTTTGGTTATAAAGTTATGGTAACTACGGTATTCCATCCCCGCGAACATTGAATTTCCCGGATTTAGTCTATATTTCATTCAGAAGCAAAGATCAGTAACTTACAGATAGGACATGACAGGCAGTCACCGTAGTAGAATTAGAAATAATATCAAAACATCGTCTACGTTAAAACAAAATTATTTTTTGTTCTGCACTTCACTTAATCTTTGAGGTTTTTCTTTCCATTATTCGAGAATTTCCCCAAAATAGTACCTTTTTGTCGTCGTTTAAGTAGAGCGTGTTTTTTTCTTTGGTTTTATTTTACTTGACGCGTCCATCCGGAAACGATGTCTAGTTTTGCCTTCGAATCGAATGTTAATATACAATTTCTTACATTTATGTGATTATAAATTAATATAAAATCTGTTTTGAGCATCAGTATTTTTATCGGTATATTTTGCATATGCAAGTTGGTATATTTCAGTATTTTTAGGGTTCCGTAGCCAAAATGGCAAAAAACGGAACCCTTATAGATTCGTCATGTCTGTCTGTCTGTCTGTCTGTCCGTCTGTCTGTCTGTCTGTCTGTCTGTCTGTCTGTCTGTCTGTCTGTCTGTCTGTCTGTCCGTATGTCACAGCCACTTTATCCGAAAGTATTAAGACTACACAGTTGAAACTTGGTAGGTAGATGTATTCTGTTAACCGCTTAACGAATTTAATACAAAAATAAGAAAAATAAAAGATTAAGGGGGGGCTCCCCATACATGGAACTGAAACTGAAAAAAATTTTTTTCTTCAAACCAACACGTGTTGGGTGTCTATAGATAGGTCTTTAAAAATGACATTAAGGTTTCTAAGACAACTTTTTCTCAAAGTCAACCGTTTGAAAGATATTCACCGCCAAAGTGGTAAAATGTGTGTCCCCCCCCCCCTTTAACTTTTGAAATAAGAAAGTGAAAAATCTAAAAAAAATATATACTGTAGACCTTAATAAACACTTTCAACCAAAATTAGTTTGAACGAAATATAGTAATTAGTTTTTGAGATATAGCACATTTTCCAAAACCGCAAATATAACTTTGTCATTCATACCAACACTGTGAAAAACAAAGTTATTTTTACAGACGAAAAATTATAGGTGGTATTAAATATGGTATGGTATAAGGTAACTACGGAACCCTACGGCGCGTGGCCCGACACGCACTTGGCCGATTTTTTTTGAGGTGCTTCGGTATTTTCGTAAAATTTAATCTGGTCACACTGGTCCCGTCCCGACGCCATTCGCCATGTTTGTTTGTTATTCATTCGTTTTTCTTTGTGAAGTTTGCAAAAACTAGTTAAGAGTGAATTTAATGCTGAAAAGTGATTTGAAATCGTATAAAACAGTGAAAATATTGTCAGGTGAGGGTCATGACGAAATATTTTAAGAGATTTATTTGTTTCCTATTGTGTGATAAAATTTGTGTACGGCAAAGTTTTCTTTAATGAAAAGTTCAGTTAAAGTTAGTTTTAGCCTTTTAATACGTGATCAAAGCTAGTGACAAACAATAATTGCGTCTTGAAATTGCTGTGATTTCTCTCGCTAACTGAATGTAAAATGTAAAACGTTTCATGTTAAATACATGTGGGTATGTACCTACCTAGCTGTGATGTGAACGGCGTCAACTCGCTCGTGCCGGAGCCCGGAGGCTCATACAAAATGTTATTACCGACTTTAGGGTTGCCATACAGCATATTATACCTACGTCGTAATCAATTTACAAATCTGAGAGCAATATAGAAATTTTAACAGAATGTAACTTAGTTTGTTAACTTATGATTACATACTTATTGAGCATTATGTCCACATTTTATTCAAATGTATATCAATGAATTCGCTTCCCGTGTATGTACTAACATAAACGATATCTACTCTGGCTAAAACTAACTTTTTCTCACAAATTTATATCCAGTATGTAATATTTTTTATTGAGGTTGATAAATTTAATAATTATTAGGCCTTACATTAGTTCCCCTAAGGTATCAATTTATTACTAATGAACTTAGAGTTTCATTTTGTTACTCTTTGTTACTGTACAGTGCGGAATAACTAATTAAGGAAGTAAACGTACCAGATACGTTGAGACGAACAAGGTTGTTTGAAATTTTTTATTTAATTACATACTCATTTGCAATGGAACTATTTAAATGAAATCTATTGCATATGATCATTAAGTAGCATAGTTGTAATATGCTATAATTGATGACTAGTTTGACACTATGAATTTCATGGTGAACGGTTTAAAATAATTATGCAGTAAAAATAAAATAAATAAATTTAGTAAACATTAATAAAGCTATTTTTAGCCCTCATTTCAAATAAAGTATTAGTATTACAACGAAATGATTTGAAATCACTATTTTTCTATAATAGTAAGAAAATTTAAACACATAATTTTATAAAATTTCATTTAATTTACCAAGTACAATACAGTACAATTACACTTGTACTTACATGATTTAAGGATCTTTTACTAATATGTACAGTTTCTTACAAATAATGATGTGAATAAATATTCATCTTGGATAAATTTTCAGTCCTTTTCAGTCCTGCGAACTTCGTAAATAAGCGTCTTTTGACTACTTACCTATACTTTGAAAACGTTATTCGTTTTCAATTTTGTGTTATAAGATTGGTTTTCTTCATACTTAAGAGAAATAAGACATTATGTGACTAATGCATATTATTATTTTCAAGCAGTTTAAGCTAAGAAACTTAATTTACTACCTAAAACCTAGGTGCCTAGGTTTTTAAATGAAAGCCGTCTATTCGGTCGATGTTAAAGAGAGGTTATTGACCAATTTTTTTATTGGAATAGTTTGTAAGATAAATGTTTTTTTCAATTTATTGAAATTTAAATAGATCCTATTCATTCTTGAAAAAGAAAAAAAATTCAAAATTAAGAGACTGACAAGTCTAACCAGGCTCAAAGCCTTGTTAGACTTAGTTTGACGGAAAAATGATTTAATTAGCTACCTGTGTGTATTGTAACGAAAAATATGTAGATTTTTGTTAAAATTTTGATTAAGTATAAGATTTTTGACCAAATCTTAATCACTATTATTTTTGTGTATTTTAAAGAGCCAATTTTTGTAAGATTTACATATTTTTATTTTTAATCTTCAATCCCGAAATAATCCTGGGATCCCGGGATTGGCTAAGTGTAATCCTGAAATCCCGGGATTAGAAATAAGGGCCGGGATCGGATTCCCTAGTTGTGTGGAACGTTTATTAATTGCGATATGCCGCAGTTGTTCACAGCATACGCTTAAATGCGTCGTTCGCGAGTAGCGAGCTGCCTGAGCTAGCTACCTACCTACGTGCTGGCTGCTCGTGGTGCTGCTATCTTGGCGACGGCGGGCGGCATCCGAGCACTCTGTTCGTGCTTCGCTTCGGCCTGAGCGACCGCCTAACCGGTATGATCTTGATATAACCGTCAATTATTGCCAATGCTATTAGGTACTCACATTTTACTTTTAGGTATACATGCATTACAGCGTACTTATAAGGCACCCACTACACGGTAGGTTTTGTTGTCAGTTTAACCACAGTCACAGCTGTGACTGACGATTAACCTACCGTGTAATGGGGTGACTGATGATTGCATGAAGTTGACTGACAAAAAATTTGGATATCCGTCATGCAACCATCAGTCATGACTTTTGAATGAACGTGTAATGGGATTTCGTCAGTCAGCGCGCGGGCCAGCGATGGAGTCGGACACTTTTCTGGCATAATAATTCAATTAATAATATGTATAAGACTTGGTACACACCTACCTACCTACTTGTAATAATTTTATTGATTTTTAAATAGGTACTTATGACAAATTGACTGTATGTATGTATGTAGGCCAGCAGTTCCCGAATTCTTTCGGCTACGGAACCCTTTTTGTTTCACTGTTTTTGAGCGGAACCGTAGCTCAAGTAAAAAGTAACTTGGCCACCCGTCTACCATACTTTGAAAACGTTATTCGTTTTCAATTTTGTGTAATAATAACCTACCTATTGCATTTCATTTTGCTCGGTGTGTTGTGTGGAACGTTTATTAATTGCGATATGCCGCAGTTGTTCACAGCATACGCTTAAATGCGTCGTTCGTGGTGCTGCTGCGACCACTCTGAGCACTCTGTTCGTGCTTCGCTTCTTCACATCTTGTAAGTTAGCTTTTTTGTTGTTATTCTTAAAATTATTATTAAATTGTTACTCTTAATTTAAAAAGAATAAAATAAGTTTTACGAAAATTCCCCTACTCAAAGTGATGTAGGTACTTAACATCGGGGGGCACGTTAGTGCCCCCGCCAAAGTCGAGCGTGAAGCAAACACTGCAGTACCATCCTTTTCAAATAGGGGGCATTTTCAGGCCCCCTATTTGAGAACCTCTGGATAAGACCAGGGGTCCTACCGCCCAAGTGTCGTCGACTTCGCCGTCGGCTTCATTTGACAGATGGATGATATACATTGCTACTTCTTTTTGGTACAAATAAAAACTTACCAAAAATAGTAGCAATGTATCACATCCATCTGTCAAATGAAGCCGACGGCGAAGTCGACGACACTTGGGCGGTAGAGCCCCTGAACGCAGAAATTTTCGTCATCCAGTAAGCTATAATCACATACTTAAAATCCAAAATTTCAAGTCTGTAGGTCATTTAGTTCCGAAGTTAAGCGAAAGCAAAGTTTCGCATTTATCACATAGAATTATTTCAGATTTTTCTCTTTGCAAACGTACATAAGTCGAAAACTATGCACCTTAAAAAAAATGAAAACGTGCAAACGGCGCTCTTTCATATGATACCCCACATGCCCTAGTAGCCCCACTTCAAAATTTTAAGACCCCTTTTCAGTCCCTGTTGTAAAAAAGATAGTTTTTTATTTTATTTATTTCTTATTTGCAAAATAGTTGGACAAATGTCATCTTAAACTATTCCAAATTTCAAATTGATATCATAAGTAGTTCTCGAGATATCCAGCTGTGACAGACAGACTGACTGAGTCACACCATAAGGGTTCCTTTTTTACCAATTTGGTACGGAACCCTAAAAATCATACCTACTAATAATGATCAGCGAGCTCGAAGCGCAAGCGAAGCCTCTCCGTTTCAATGTTTTTAACCTTTTCACGTTTAAAGATTGGACAGATTTGCGGATGAAATTTGGTTGGTAAACAGTTTTTTTTTTTTTTGCTCCTTGTCAAAGTCCACACGGACGAAGTCGTGGGCGGCCACTAGTAAAACCGTACTGCGCTTACACAGTAAGTTAATTTACGAAATATCTCATTGAAATAGGTTATTGTAACGATGTGCTTTATTTTTTTATAGTGTAAGTGTGAATGTAATGTAGTTTTACAGTTTTACATCATACTGCTCGGTAACTAGGATTTACTTATATAGTATGAGGCTGTGTAAGTTGGCATTTGCAACACAGTGCATTGTTTAGATAGAACGTTCCATTTTCAAATCACTTTACAATTCAAGGATGGTGAATGCTTTAACTGTAAAGTTACTTTATAACATATTTGCTCGTAAAGGCTCTCTTATTACACCAATTTCAATATCGTATTGTATCTCATTACGAACTTGTGCGGTAATGTAAAGTAAAACGCACGGTTTCCTTGATAAACCGTGCGTTTTACTTTACATTACCGCACGGTTTATCAAGATGCTTCGTCTAAAACGAACGGTACTTTTTTAAATCTTAGCAAAGAGTTTTTATATCAGAAAGAGGTCAACATTTTATGAATAAAATTAACTTTGGGAGATAAAATATAATAAATTAACATTTAATTATTTAATTTAATTAATGTTGACAATAAATTACAACCATTTATCTGTAACAAAAACACAAAAATATTAATTTACTTTATTAGTAATACTGGCTGTTTTTTATGCCTTTGCCTTAAAAAAAGCGCTGATGCGCGCGCATTGCTAATTTAGTTTTTTTGCTGTATTGTTTTTATTTGAAAATGTCGTCAAGTAGTGATGACTTTATGAATTCAACACCGCCAGAAGTCTCAGAGGCAGCGAAAAAGGCTATTCTAGGCCTCTTGCCCGAAAAATTGACCGATAAGATACTTACAAGCGTATCAAAATTTAATCATATGGAAAACAAGCAAAGGTGCAAAGTCCGAGTTTTATTTATTTCCTCGCAAATATGTTATAAAACGTCGTATGACATACGTGCGCTTTTATAATTACAGCACTTATATCATAATGTACTATTACAATTCAAGCATTTAAAACTCCTTAGTGAACCAATCTCTTTTCTTCTATTATAAACTGACGAAACTTTTGGCTGAAAAAAAAAAAAAAATACAATGAAAATGGTGGCATTTCATTTCAGCTAGTTCAAGCTAGGGGTACGTATGCAAAATTCCGCAATGCAAAAACAGCTGATGCTGCCCTACTATAATGTCCATACTACGCTTACACAGAGGTTTTGAATAAACCGAAATAGATTTTAATAAAAGTTTTTAATTGAAGTACGTTGCGTTGACGTAACTTGATGATGCTAGTTATTATAATACGTTTATACCTTGCACATTCCAGCTGCAAGCCGGCCACTCAACTAGCGCCATCTAGCGACAACTATTATCTTCATCTCCTGCACCTGCGTGCTAAATTAAATTAAAATAATTTGATTTCAGGCACAGGGACCCATTATTTTTTTTTTTTTCAAAACATTGTAAATTGTCAACACATAAAATAAGAGCAAGACTTTGAAACATTTTGTATGACAAAGTCGTATGTATTGATTAGGTTTATTTGTTATTGATTACCATAACAATGATTAGAAATTATATAAAAAAAACATTCTAACAATGATGAGCGAGCGCAAACATAGCGCGAGCGAAGCGTCTCCGTATCAGTGGTATCAGTTTGAGCAATAATATTTCAGTCCGCCGACTAACTGTCCGTCTGTTCTCCTCTAGGTCGCATAATTCTCAACCGATTCTTGTGAAATTTTGTGAGCAGGTTCTATAAAGATTAATAGATTTTATTGTGTTGATTCAGTTTATGGGTAACTTTCAAAATGGCAGAGATATGGGGGAAGATCATAATAAGATATTCCAGCCATTTCGAAAAATGTTACAAACGCGAGGTCTACAGCTTTACAAGGCCACTAGTTTCTAAAATAAATGCTTTTACTGTCTTTTATTGTGTAAAATTATCTCTTCACATTAACAAAACAAAAAGTAGGTACTTAAGCGGACCTCTTTAGTCCCATTTAATTGTTGTAGTGTAGGTACGTAACGGTAATGACGCCTGGCAGTAATGTCATAGCAATAAACGTAATTCTACTTCGAAAACATAATTATTCGAGCAGGTTAAATATTCTTTTTGACTTATTAGAATGTTATCTGCGTGTAACCCCTCGTTTTCACCAAGGTATAATACATGTTTTGTTGATTTTTGTTCTCATTCATATACATGTATAAAACATGTTGTATACAAAACTTGTTATGTACTTGTAATTGCCTACTTTCATCTCGTTCAAACACACACACGTTCGTATACAGTGTGAACGAGAAGAATGTTTGAGATTGTTGCAATACATGTATAAAACAAATACTTGTT